>OW052013.1:11035000-11052906 GCA_932526365.1 Lobophora halterata
TTAGGTTAGGTTAGGTTAGGTTAGGTTAGGTTAGGTTAGGTTAGGTTAGGTTAGGTTAGGTTAGGTTAGGTTAGGTTAGGTTAGGTTAGGTTAGGTTAGGTTAGGTTAGGTTAGGTTAGGTTAGGTTAGGTTAGGTTAGGTTAGGTTAGGTTAGGTTAGGTTAGGTTAGGTTAGGTTAGGTTAGGTTAGGTTAGGTTAGGTTAGGTTAGGTTAGGTTAGGTTAGGTTAGGTTAGGTTAGGTTAGGTTAGGTTAGGTTAGGTTAGGTTAGGTTAGGTTAGGTTAGGTTAGGTTAGGTTAGGTTAGGTTAGGTTAGGTTAGGTTAGGTTAGGTTAGGTTAGGTTAGGTTAGGTTAGGTTAGGTTAGGTTAGGTTAGGTTAGGTTAGGTTAGGTTAGGTTAGGTTAGGTTAGGTTAGGTTAGGTTAGGTTAGGTTAGGTTAGGTTAGGTTAGGTTAGGTTAGGTTAGGTTAGGTTAGGTTAGGTTAGGTTAGGTTAGGTTAGGTTAGGTTAGGTTAGGTTAGGTTAGGTTAGGTTAGGTTAGGTTAGGTTAGGTTAGGTTAGGTTAGGTTAGGTTAGGTTAGGTTAGGTTAGGTTAGGTTAGGTTAGGTTAGGTTAGGTTAGGTTAGGTTAGGTTAGGTTAGGTTAGGTTAGGTTAGGTTAGGTTAGGTTAGGTTAGGTTAGGTTAGGTTAGGTTAGGTTAGGTTAGGTTAGGTTAGGTTAGGTTAGGTTAGGTTAGGTTAGGTTAGGTTAGGTTAGGTTAGGTTAGGTTAGGTTAGGTTAGGTTAGGTTAGGTTAGGTTAGGTTAGGTTAGGTTAGGTTAGGTTAGGTTAGGTTAGGTTAGGTTAGGTTAGGTTAGGTTAGGTTAGGTTAGGTTAGGTTAGGTTAGGTTAGGTTAGGTTAGGTTAGGTTAGGTTAGGTTAGGTTAGGTTAGGTTAGGTTAGGTTAGGTTAGGTTAGGTTAGGTTAGGTTAGGTTAGGTTAGGTTAGGTTAGGTTAGGTTAGGTTAGGTTAGGTTAGGTTAGGTTAGGTTAGGTTAGGTTAGGTTAGGTTAGGTTAGGTTAGGTTAGGTTAGGTTAGGTTAGGTTAGGTTAGGTTAGGTTAGGTTAGGTTAGGTTAGGTTAGGTTAGGTTAGGTTAGGTTAGGTTAGGTTAGGTTAGGTTAGGTTAGGTTAGGTTAGGTTAGGTTAGGTTAGGTTAGGTTAGGTTAGGTTAGGTTAGGTTAGGTTAGGTTAGGTTAGGTTAGGTTAGGTTAGGTTAGGTTAGGTTAGGTTAGGTTAGGTTAGGTTAGGTTAGGTTAGGTTAGGTTAGGTTAGGTTAGGTTAGGTTAGGTTAGGTTAGGTTAGGTTAGGTTAGGTTAGGTTAGGTTAGGTTAGGTTAGGTTAGGTTAGGTTAGGTTAGGTTAGGTTAGGTTAGGTTAGGTTAGGTTAGGTTAGGTTAGGTTAGGTTAGGTTAGGTTAGGTTAGGTTAGGTTAGGTTAGGTTAGGTTAGGTTAGGTTAGGTTAGGTTAGGTTAGGTTAGGTTAGGTTAGGTTAGGTTAGGTTAGGTTAGGTTAGGTTAGGTTAGGTTAGGTTAGGTTAGGTTAGGTTAGGTTAGGTTAGGTTAGGTTAGGTTAGGTTAGGTTAGGTTAGGTTAGGTTAGGTTAGGTTAGGTTAGGTTAGGTTAGGTTAGGTTAGGTTAGGTTAGGTTAGGTTAGGTTAGGTTAGGTTAGGTTAGGTTAGGTTAGGTTAGGTTAGGTTAGGTTAGGTTAGGTTAGGTTAGGTTAGGTTAGGTTAGGTTAGGTTAGGTTAGGTTAGGTTAGGTTAGGTTAGGTTAGGTTAGGTTAGGTTAGGTTAGGTTAGGTTAGGTTAGGTTAGGTTAGGTTAGGTTAGGTTAGGTTAGGTTAGGTTAGGTTAGGTTAGGTTAGGTTAGGTTAGGTTAGGTTAGGTTAGGTTAGGTTAGGTTAGGTTAGGTTAGGTTAGGTTAGGTTAGGTTAGGTTAGGTTAGGTTAGGTTAGGTTAGGTTAGGTTAGGTTAGGTTAGGTTAGGTTAGGTTAGGTTAGGTTAGGTTAGGTTAGGTTAGGTTAGGTTAGGTTAGGTTAGGTTAGGTTAGGTTAGGTTAGGTTAGGTTAGGTTAGGTTAGGTTAGGTTAGGTTAGGTTAGGTTAGGTTAGGTTAGGTTAGGTTAGGTTAGGTTAGGTTAGGTTAGGTTAGGTTAGGTTAGGTTAGGTTAGGTTAGGTTAGGTTAGGTTAGGTTAGGTTAGGTTAGGTTAGGTTAGGTTAGGTTAGGTTAGGTTAGGTTAGGTTAGGTTAGGTTAGGTTAGGTTAGGTTAGGTTAGGTTAGGTTAGGTTAGGTTAGGTTAGGTTAGGTTAGGTTAGGTTAGGTTAGGTTAGGTTAGGTTAGGTTAGGTTAGGTTAGGTTAGGTTAGGTTAGGTTAGGTTAGGTTAGGTTAGGTTAGGTTAGGTTAGGTTAGGTTAGGTTAGGTTAGGTTAGGTTAGGTTAGGTTAGGTTAGGTTAGGTTAGGTTAGGTTAGGTTAGGTTAGGTTAGGTTAGGTTAGGTTAGGTTAGGTTAGGTTAGGTTAGGTTAGGTTAGGTTAGGTTAGGTTAGGTTAGGTTAGGTTAGGTTAGGTTAGGTTAGGTTAGGTTAGGTTAGGTTAGGTTAGGTTAGGTTAGGTTAGGTTAGGTTAGGTTAGGTTAGGTTAGGTTAGGTTAGGTTAGGTTAGGTTAGGTTAGGTTAGGTTAGGTTAGGTTAGGTTAGGTTAGGTTAGGTTAGGTTAGGTTAGGTTAGGTTAGGTTAGGTTAGGTTAGGTTAGGTTAGGTTAGGTTAGGTTAGGTTAGGTTAGGTTAGGTTAGGTTAGGTTAGGTTAGGTTAGGTTAGGTTAGGTTAGGTTAGGTTAGGTTAGGTTAGGTTAGGTTAGGTTAGGTTAGGTTAGGTTAGGTTAGGTTAGGTTAGGTTAGGTTAGGTTAGGTTAGGTTAGGTTAGGTTAGGTTAGGTTAGGTTAGGTTAGGTTAGGTTAGGTTAGGTTAGGTTAGGTTAGGTTAGGTTAGGTTAGGTTAGGTTAGGTTAGGTTAGGTTAGGTTAGGTTAGGTTAGGTTAGGTTAGGTTAGGTTAGGTTAGGTTAGGTTAGGTTAGGTTAGGTTAGGTTAGGTTAGGTTAGGTTAGGTTAGGTTAGGTTAGGTTAGGTTAGGTTAGGTTAGGTTAGGTTAGGTTAGGTTAGGTTAGGTTAGGTTAGGTTAGGTTAGGTTAGGTTAGGTTAGGTTAGGTTAGGTTAGGTTAGGTTAGGTTAGGTTAGGTTAGGTTAGGTTAGGTTAGGTTAGGTTAGGTTAGGTTAGGTTAGGTTAGGTTAGGTTAGGTTAGGTTAGGTTAGGTTAGGTTAGGTTAGGTTAGGTTAGGTTAGGTTAGGTTAGGTTAGGTTAGGTTAGGTTAGGTTAGGTTAGGTTAGGTTAGGTTAGGTTAGGTTAGGTTAGGTTAGGTTAGGTTAGGTTAGGTTAGGTTAGGTTAGGTTAGGTTAGGTTAGGTTAGGTTAGGTTAGGTTAGGTTAGGTTAGGTTAGGTTAGGTTAGGTTAGGTTAGGTTAGGTTAGGTTAGGTTAGGTTAGGTTAGGTTAGGTTAGGTTAGGTTAGGTTAGGTTAGGTTAGGTTAGGTTAGGTTAGGTTAGGTTAGGTTAGGTTAGGTTAGGTTAGGTTAGGTTAGGTTAGGTTAGGTTAGGTTAGGTTAGGTTAGGTTAGGTTAGGTTAGGTTAGGTTAGGTTAGGTTAGGTTAGGTTAGGTTAGGTTAGGTTAGGTTAGGTTAGGTTAGGTTAGGTTAGGTTAGGTTAGGTTAGGTTAGGTTAGGTTAGGTTAGGTTAGGTTAGGTTAGGTTAGGTTAGGTTAGGTTAGGTTAGGTTAGGTTAGGTTAGGTTAGGTTAGGTTAGGTTAGGTTAGGTTAGGTTAGGTTAGGTTAGGTTAGGTTAGGTTAGGTTAGGTTAGGTTAGGTTAGGTTAGGTTAGGTTAGGTTAGGTTAGGTTAGGTTAGGTTAGGTTAGGTTAGGTTAGGTTAGGTTAGGTTAGGTTAGGTTAGGTTAGGTTAGGTTAGGTTAGGTTAGGTTAGGTTAGGTTAGGTTAGGTTAGGTTAGGTTAGGTTAGGTTAGGTTAGGTTAGGTTAGGTTAGGTTAGGTTAGGTTAGGTTAGGTTAGGTTAGGTTAGGTTAGGTTAGGTTAGGTTAGGTTAGGTTAGGTTAGGTTAGGTTAGGTTAGGTTAGGTTAGGTTAGGTTAGGTTAGGTTAGGTTAGGTTAGGTTAGGTTAGGTTAGGTTAGGTTAGGTTAGGTTAGGTTAGGTTAGGTTAGGTTAGGTTAGGTTAGGTTAGGTTAGGTTAGGTTAGGTTAGGTTAGGTTAGGTTAGGTTAGGTTAGGTTAGGTTAGGTTAGGTTAGGTTAGGTTAGGTTAGGTTAGGTTAGGTTAGGTTAGGTTAGGTTAGGTTAGGTTAGGTTAGGTTAGGTTAGGTTAGGTTAGGTTAGGTTAGGTTAGGTTAGGTTAGGTTAGGTTAGGTTAGGTTAGGTTAGGTTAGGTTAGGTTAGGTTAGGTTAGGTTAGGTTAGGTTAGGTTAGGTTAGGTTAGGTTAGGTTAGGTTAGGTTAGGTTAGGTTAGGTTAGGTTAGGTTAGGTTAGGTTAGGTTAGGTTAGGTTAGGTTAGGTTAGGTTAGGTTAGGTTAGGTTAGGTTAGGTTAGGTTAGGTTAGGTTAGGTTAGGTTAGGTTAGGTTAGGTTAGGTTAGGTTAGGTTAGGTTAGGTTAGGTTAGGTTAGGTTAGGTTAGGTTAGGTTAGGTTAGGTTAGGTTAGGTTAGGTTAGGTTAGGTTAGGTTAGGTTAGGTTAGGTTAGGTTAGGTTAGGTTAGGTTAGGTTAGGTTAGGTTAGGTTAGGTTAGGTTAGGTTAGGTTAGGTTAGGTTAGGTTAGGTTAGGTTAGGTTAGGTTAGGTTAGGTTAGGTTAGGTTAGGTTAGGTTAGGTTAGGTTAGGTTAGGTTAGGTTAGGTTAGGTTAGGTTAGGTTAGGTTAGGTTAGGTTAGGTTAGGTTAGGTTAGGTTAGGTTAGGTTAGGTTAGGTTAGGTTAGGTTAGGTTAGGTTAGGTTAGGTTAGGTTAGGTTAGGTTAGGTTAGGTTAGGTTAGGTTAGGTTAGGTTAGGTTAGGTTAGGTTAGGTTAGGTTAGGTTAGGTTAGGTTAGGTTAGGTTAGGTTAGGTTAGGTTAGGTTAGGTTAGGTTAGGTTAGGTTAGGTTAGGTTAGGTTAGGTTAGGTTAGGTTAGGTTAGGTTAGGTTAGGTTAGGTTAGGTTAGGTTAGGTTAGGTTAGGTTAGGTTAGGTTAGGTTAGGTTAGGTTAGGTTAGGTTAGGTTAGGTTAGGTTAGGTTAGGTTAGGTTAGGTTAGGTTAGGTTAGGTTAGGTTAGGTTAGGTTAGGTTAGGTTAGGTTAGGTTAGGTTAGGTTAGGTTAGGTTAGGTTAGGTTAGGTTAGGTTAGGTTAGGTTAGGTTAGGTTAGGTTAGGTTAGGTTAGGTTAGGTTAGGTTAGGTTAGGTTAGGTTAGGTTAGGTTAGGTTAGGTTAGGTTAGGTTAGGTTAGGTTAGGTTAGGTTAGGTTAGGTTAGGTTAGGTTAGGTTAGGTTAGGTTAGGTTAGGTTAGGTTAGGTTAGGTTAGGTTAGGTTAGGTTAGGTTAGGTTAGGTTAGGTTAGGTTAGGTTAGGTTAGGTTAGGTTAGGTTAGGTTAGGTTAGGTTAGGTTAGGTTAGGTTAGGTTAGGTTAGGTTAGGTTAGGTTAGGTTAGGTTAGGTTAGGTTAGGTTAGGTTAGGTTAGGTTAGGTTAGGTTAGGTTAGGTTAGGTTAGGTTAGGTTAGGTTAGGTTAGGTTAGGTTAGGTTAGGTTAGGTTAGGTTAGGTTAGGTTAGGTTAGGTTAGGTTAGGTTAGGTTAGGTTAGGTTAGGTTAGGTTAGGTTAGGTTAGGTTAGGTTAGGTTAGGTTAGGTTAGGTTAGGTTAGGTTAGGTTAGGTTAGGTTAGGTTAGGTTAGGTTAGGTTAGGTTAGGTTAGGTTAGGTTAGGTTAGGTTAGGTTAGGTTAGGTTAGGTTAGGTTAGGTTAGGTTAGGTTAGGTTAGGTTAGGTTAGGTTAGGTTAGGTTAGGTTAGGTTAGGTTAACCTAACCTAACCTAACCTAACCTAACCTAACCTAACCTAACCTAACCTAACCTAACCTAACCTAACCTAACCTAACCTAACCTAACCTAACCTAACCTAACCTAACCTAACCTAACCTAACCTAACCTAACCTAACCTAACCTAACCTAACCTAACCTAACCTAACCTAACCTAACCTAACCTAACCTAACCTAACCTAACCTAACCTAACCTAACCTAACCTAACCTAACCTAACCTAACCTAACCTAACCTAACCTAACCTAACCTAACCTAACCTAACCTAACCTAACCTAACCTAACCTAACCTAACCTAACCTAACCTAACCTAACCTAACCTAACCTAACCTAACCTAACCTAACCTAACCTAACCTAACCTAACCTAACCTAACCTAACCTAACCTAACCTAACCTAACCTAACCTAACCTAACCTAACCTAACCTAACCTAACCTAACCTAACCTAACCTAACCTAACCTAACCTAACCTAACCTAACCTAACCTAACCTAACCTAACCTAACCTAACCTAACCTAACCTAACCTAACCTAACCTAACCTAACCTAACCTAACCTAACCTAACCTAACCTAACCTAACCTAACCTAACCTAACCTAACCTAACCTAACCTAACCTAACCTAACCTAACCTAACCTAACCTAACCTAACCTAACCTAACCTAACCTAACCTAACCTAACCTAACCTAACCTAACCTAACCTAACCTAACCTAACCTAACCTAACCTAACCTAACCTAACCTAACCTAACCTAACCTAACCTAACCTAACCTAACCTAACCTAACCTAACCTAACCTAACCTAACCTAACCTAACCTAACCTAACCTAACCTAACCTAACCTAACCTAACCTAACCTAACCTAACCTAACCTAACCTAACCTAACCTAACCTAACCTAACCTAACCTAACCTAACCTAACCTAACCTAACCTAACCTAACCTAACCTAACCTAACCTAACCTAACCTAACCTAACCTAACCTAACCTAACCTAACCTAACCTAACCTAACCTAACCTAACCTAACCTAACCTAACCTAACCTAACCTAACCTAACCTAACCTAACCTAACCTAACCTAACCTAACCTAACCTAACCTAACCTAACCTAACCTAACCTAACCTAACCTAACCTAACCTAACCTAACCTAACCTAACCTAACCTAACCTAACCTAACCTAACCTAACCTAACCTAACCTAACCTAACCTAACCTAACCTAACCTAACCTAACCTAACCTAACCTAACCTAACCTAACCTAACCTAACCTAACCTAACCTAACCTAACCTAACCTAACCTAACCTAACCTAACCTAACCTAACCTAACCTAACCTAACCTAACCTAACCTAACCTAACCTAACCTAACCTAACCTAACCTAACCTAACCTAACCTAACCTAACCTAACCTAACCTAACCTAACCTAACCTAACCTAACCTAACCTAACCTAACCTAACCTAACCTAACCTAACCTAACCTAACCTAACCTAACCTAACCTAACCTAACCTAACCTAACCTAACCTAACCTAACCTAACCTAACCTAACCTAACCTAACCTAACCTAACCTAACCTAACCTAACCTAACCTAACCTAACCTAACCTAACCTAACCTAACCTAACCTAACCTAACCTAACCTAACCTAACCTAACCTAACCTAACCTAACCTAACCTAACCTAACCTAACCTAACCTAACCTAACCTAACCTAACCTAACCTAACCTAACCTAACCTAACCTAACCTAACCTAACCTAACCTAACCTAACCTAACCTAACCTAACCTAACCTAACCTAACCTAACCTAACCTAACCTAACCTAACCTAACCTAACCTAACCTAACCTAACCTAACCTAACCTAACCTAACCTAACCTAACCTAACCTAACCTAACCTAACCTAACCTAACCTAACCTAACCTAACCTAACCTAACCTAACCTAACCTAACCTAACCTAACCTAACCTAACCTAACCTAACCTAACCTAACCTAACCTAACCTAACCTAACCTAACCTAACCTAACCTAACCTAACCTAACCTAACCTAACCTAACCTAACCTAACCTAACCTAACCTAACCTAACCTAACCTAACCTAACCTAACCTAACCTAACCTAACCTAACCTAACCTAACCTAACCTAACCTAACCTAACCTAACCTAACCTAACCTAACCTAACCTAACCTAACCTAACCTAACCTAACCTAACCTAACCTAACCTAACCTAACCTAACCTAACCTAACCTAACCTAACCTAACCTAACCTAACCTAACCTAACCTAACCTAACCTAACCTAACCTAACCTAACCTAACCTAACCTAACCTAACCTAACCTAACCTAACCTAACCTAACCTAACCTAACCTAACCTAACCTAACCTAACCTAACCTAACCTAACCTAACCTAACCTAACCTAACCTAACCTAACCTAACCTAACCTAACCTAACCTAACCTAACCTAACCTAACCTAACCTAACCTAACCTAACCTAACCTAACCTAACCTAACCTAACCTAACCTAACCTAACCTAACCTAACCTAACCTAACCTAACCTAACCTAACCTAACCTAACCTAACCTAACCTAACCTAACCTAACCTAACCTAACCTAACCTAACCTAACCTAACCTAACCTAACCTAACCTAACCTAACCTAACCTAACCTAACCTAACCTAACCTAACCTAACCTAACCTAACCTAACCTAACCTAACCTAACCTAACCTAACCTAACCTAACCTAACCTAACCTAACCTAACCTAACCTAACCTAACCTAACCTAACCTAACCTAACCTAACCTAACCTAACCTAACCTAACCTAACCTAACCTAACCTAACCTAACCTAACCTAACCTAACCTAACCTAACCTAACCTAACCTAACCTAACCTAACCTAACCTAACCTAACCTAACCTAACCTAACCTAACCTAACCTAACCTAACCTAACCTAACCTAACCTAACCTAACCTAACCTAACCTAACCTAACCTAACCTAACCTAACCTAACCTAACCTAACCTAACCTAACCTAACCTAACCTAACCTAACCTAACCTAACCTAACCTAACCTAACCTAACCTAACCTAACCTAACCTAACCTAACCTAACCTAACCTAACCTAACCTAACCTAACCTAACCTAACCTAACCTAACCTAACCTAACCTAACCTAACCTAACCTAACCTAACCTAACCTAACCTAACCTAACCTAACCTAACCTAACCTAACCTAACCTAACCTAACCTAACCTAACCTAACCTAACCTAACCTAACCTAACCTAACCTAACCTAACCTAACCTAACCTAACCTAACCTAACCTAACCTAACCTAACCTAACCTAACCTAACCTAACCTAACCTAACCTAACCTAACCTAACCTAACCTAACCTAACCTAACCTAACCTAACCTAACCTAACCTAACCTAACCTAACCTAACCTAACCTAACCTAACCTAACCTAACCTAACCTAACCTAACCTAACCTAACCTAACCTAACCTAACCTAACCTAACCTAACCTAACCTAACCTAACCTAACCTAACCTAACCTAACCTAACCTAACCTAACCTAACCTAACCTAACCTAACCTAACCTAACCTAACCTAACCTAACCTAACCTAACCTAACCTAACCTAACCTAACCTAACCTAACCTAACCTAACCTAACCTAACCTAACCTAACCTAACCTAACCTAACCTAACCTAACCTAACCTAACCTAACCTAACCTAACCTAACCTAACCTAACCTAACCTAACCTAACCTAACCTAACCTAACCTAACCTAACCTAACCTAACCTAACCTAACCTAACCTAACCTAACCTAACCTAACCTAACCTAACCTAACCTAACCTAACCTAACCTAACCTAACCTAACCTAACCTAACCTAACCTAACCTAACCTAACCTAACCTAACCTAACCTAACCTAACCTAACCTAACCTAACCTAACCTAACCTAACCTAACCTAACCTAACCTAACCTAACCTAACCTAACCTAACCTAACCTAACCTAACCTAACCTAACCTAACCTAACCTAACCTAACCTAACCTAACCTAACCTAACCTAACCTAACCTAACCTAACCTAACCTAACCTAACCTAACCTAACCTAACCTAACCTAACCTAACCTAACCTAACCTAACCTAACCTAACCTAACCTAACCTAACCTAACCTAACCTAACCTAACCTAACCTAACCTAACCTAACCTAACCTAACCTAACCTAACCTAACCTAACCTAACCTAACCTAACCTAACCTAACCTAACCTAACCTAACCTAACCTAACCTAACCTAACCTAACCTAACCTAACCTAACCTAACCTAACCTAACCTAACCTAACCTAACCTAACCTAACCTAACCTAACCTAACCTAACCTAACCTAACCTAACCTAACCTAACCTAACCTAACCTAACCTAACCTAACCTAACCTAACCTAACCTAACCTAACCTAACCTAACCTAACCTAACCTAACCTAACCTAACCTAACCTAACCTAACCTAACCTAACCTAACCTAACCTAACCTAACCTAACCTAACCTAACCTAACCTAACCTAACCTAACCTAACCTAACCTAACCTAACCTAACCTAACCTAACCTAACCTAACCTAACCTAACCTAACCTAACCTAACCTAACCTAACCTAACCTAACCTAACCTAACCTAACCTAACCTAACCTAACCTAACCTAACCTAACCTAACCTAACCTAACCTAACCTAACCTAACCTAACCTAACCTAACCTAACCTAACCTAACCTAACCTAACCTAACCTAACCTAACCTAACCTAACCTAACCTAACCTAACCTAACCTAACCTAACCTAACCTAACCTAACCTAACCTAACCTAACCTAACCTAACCTAACCTAACCTAACCTAACCTAACCTAACCTAACCTAACCTAACCTAACCTAACCTAACCTAACCTAACCTAACCTAACCTAACCTAACCTAACCTAACCTAACCTAACCTAACCTAACCTAACCTAACCTAACCTAACCTAACCTAACCTAACCTAACCTAACCTAACCTAACCTAACCTAACCTAACCTAACCTAACCTAACCTAACCTAACCTAACCTAACCTAACCTAACCTAACCTAACCTAACCTAACCTAACCTAACCTAACCTAACCTAACCTAACCTAACCTAACCTAACCTAACCTAACCTAACCTAACCTAACCTAACCTAACCTAACCTAACCTAACCTAACCTAACCTAACCTAACCTAACCTAACCTAACCTAACCTAACCTAACCTAACCTAACCTAACCTAACCTAACCTAACCTAACCTAACCTAACCTAACCTAACCTAACCTAACCTAACCTAACCTAACCTAACCTAACCTAACCTAACCTAACCTAACCTAACCTAACCTAACCTAACCTAACCTAACCTAACCTAACCTAACCTAACCTAACCTAACCTAACCTAACCTAACCTAACCTAACCTAACCTAACCTAACCTAACCTAACCTAACCTAACCTAACCTAACCTAACCTAACCTAACCTAACCTAACCTAACCTAACCTAACCTAACCTAACCTAACCTAACCTAACCTAACCTAACCTAACCTAACCTAACCTAACCTAACCTAACCTAACCTAACCTAACCTAACCTAACCTAACCTAACCTAACCTAACCTAACCTAACCTAACCTAACCTAACCTAACCTAACCTAACCTAACCTAACCTAACCTAACCTAACCTAACCTAACCTAACCTAACCTAACCTAACCTAACCTAACCTAACCTAACCTAACCTAACCTAACCTAACCTAACCTAACCTAACCTAACCTAACCTAACCTAACCTAACCTAACCTAACCTAACCTAACCTAACCTAACCTAACCTAACCTAACCTAACCTAACCTAACCTAACCTAACCTAACCTAACCTAACCTAACCTAACCTAACCTAACCTAACCTAACCTAACCTAACCTAACCTAACCTAACCTAACCTAACCTAACCTAACCTAACCTAACCTAACCTAACCTAACCTAACCTAACCTAACCTAACCTAACCTAACCTAACCTAACCTAACCTAACCTAACCTAACCTAACCTAACCTAACCTAACCTAACCTAACCTAACCTAACCTAACCTAACCTAACCTAACCTAACCTAACCTAACCTAACCTAACCTAACCTAACCTAACCTAACCTAACCTAACCTAACCTAACCTAACCTAACCTAACCTAACCTAACCTAACCTAACCTAACCTAACCTAACCTAACCTAACCTAACCTAACCTAACCTAACCTAACCTAACCTAACCTAACCTAACCTAACCTAACCTAACCTAACCTAACCTAACCTAACCTAACCTAACCTAACCTAACCTAACCTAACCTAACCTAACCTAACCTAACCTAACCTAACCTAACCTAACCTAACCTAACCTAACCTAACCTAACCTAACCTAACCTAACCTAACCTAACCTAACCTAACCTAACCTAACCTAACCTAACCTAACCTAACCTAACCTAACCTAACCTAACCTAACCTAACCTAACCTAACCTAACCTAACCTAACCTAACCTAACCTAACCTAACCTAACCTAACCTAACCTAACCTAACCTAACCTAACCTAACCTAACCTAACCTAACCTAACCTAACCTAACCTAACCTAACCTAACCTAACCTAACCTAACCTAACCTAACCTAACCTAACCTAACCTAACCTAACCTAACCTAACCTAACCTAACCTAACCTAACCTAACCTAACCTAACCTAACCTAACCTAACCTAACCTAACCTAACCTAACCTAACCTAACCTAACCTAACCTAACCTAACCTAACCTAACCTAACCTAACCTAACCTAACCTAACCTAACCTAACCTAACCTAACCTAACCTAACCTAACTAACCTAACCTAACCTAACCTAACCTAACCTAACCTAACCTAACCTAACCTAACCTAACCTAACCTAACCTAACCTAACCTAACCTAACCTAACCTAACCTAACCTAACCTAACCTAACCTAACCTAACCTAACCTAACCTAACCTAACCTAACCTAACCTAACCTAACCTAACCTAACCTAACCTAACCTAACCTAACCTAACCTAACCTAACCTAACCTAACCTAACCTAACCTAACCTAACCTAACCTAACCTAACCTAACCTAACCTAACCTAACCTAACCTAACCTAACCTAACCTAACCTAACCTAACCTAACCTAACCTAACCTAACCTAACCTAACCTAACCTAACCTAACCTAACCTAACCTAACCTAACCTAACCTAACCTAACCTAACCTAACCTAACCTAACCTAACCTAACCTAACCTAACCTAACCTAACCTAACCTAACCTAACCTAACCTAACCTAACCTAACCTAACCTAACCTAACCTAACCTAACCTAACCTAACCTAACCTAACCTAACCTAACCTAACCTAACCTAACCTAACCTAACCTAACCTAACCTAACCTAACCTAACCTAACCTAACCTAACCTAACCTAACCTAACCTAACCTAACCTAACCTAACCTAACCTAACCTAACCTAACCTAACCTAACCTAACCTAACCTAACCTAACCTAACCTAACCTAACCTAACCTAACCTAACCTAACCTAACCTAACCTAACCTAACCTAACCTAACCTAACCTAACCTAACCTAACCTAACCTAACCTAACCTAACCTAACCTAACCTAACCTAACCTAACCTAACCTAACCTAACCTAACCTAACCTAACCTAACCTAACCTAACCTAACCTAACCTAACCTAACCTAACCTAACCTAACCTAACCTAACCTAACCTAACCTAACCTAACCTAACCTAACCTAACCTAACCTAACCTAACCTAACCTAACCTAACCTAACCTAACCTAACCTAACCTAACCTAACCTAACCTAACCTAACCTAACCTAACCTAACCTAACCTAACCTAACCTAACCTAACCTAACCTAACCTAACCTAACCTAACCTAACCTAACCTAACCTAACCTAACCTAACCTAACCTAACCTAACCTAACCTAACCTAACCTAACCTAACCTAACCTAACCTAACCTAACCTAACCTAACCTAACCTAACCTAACCTAACCTAACCTAACCTAACCTAACCTAACCTAACCTAACCTAACCTAACCTAACCTAACCTAACCTAACCTAACCTAACCTAACCTAACCTAACCTAACCTAACCTAACCTAACCTAACCTAACCTAACCTAACCTAACCTAACCTAACCTAACCTAACCTAACCTAACCTAACCTAACCTAACCTAACCTAACCTAACCTAACCTAACCTAACCTAACCTAACCTAACCTAACCTAACCTAACCTAACCTAACCTAACCTAACCTAACCTAACCTAACCTAACCTAACCTAACCTAACCTAACCTAACCTAACCTAACCTAACCTAACCTAACCTAACCTAACCTAACCTAACCTAACCTAACCTAACCTAACCTAACCTAACCTAACCTAACCTAACCTAACCTAACCTAACCTAACCTAACCTAACCTAACCTAACCTAACCTAACCTAACCTAACCTAACCTAACCTAACCTAACCTAACCTAACCTAACCTAACCTAACCTAACCTAACCTAACCTAACCTAACCTAACCTAACCTAACCTAACCTAACCTAACCTAACCTAACCTAACCTAACCTAACCTAACCTAACCTAACCTAACCTAACCTAACCTAACCTAACCTAACCTAACCTAACCTAACCTAACCTAACCTAACCTAACCTAACCTAACCTAACCTAACCTAACCTAACCTAACCTAACCTAACCTAACCTAACCTAACCTAACCTAACCTAACCTAACCTAACCTAACCTAACCTAACCTAACCTAACCTAACCTAACCTAACCTAACCTAACCTAACCTAACCTAACCTAACCTAACCTAACCTAACCTAACCTAACCTAACCTAACCTAACCTAACCTAACCTAACCTAACCTAACCTAACCTAACCTAACCTAACCTAACCTAACCTAACCTAACCTAACCTAACCTAACCTAACCTAACCTAACCTAACCTAACCTAACCTAACCTAACCTAACCTAACCTAACCTAACCTAACCTAACCTAACCTAACCTAACCTAACCTAACCTAACCTAACCTAACCTAACCTAACCTAACCTAACCTAACCTAACCTAACCTAACCTAACCTAACCTAACCTAACCTAACCTAACCTAACCTAACCTAACCTAACCTAACCTAACCTAACCTAACCTAACCTAACCTAACCTAACCTAACCTAACCTAACCTAACCTAACCTAACCTAACCTAACCTAACCTAACCTAACCTAACCTAACCTAACCTAACCTAACCTAACCTAACCTAACCTAACCTAACCTAACCTAACCTAACCTAACCTAACCTAACCTAACCTAACCTAACCTAACCTAACCTAACCTAACCTAACCTAACCTAACCTAACCTAACCTAACCTAACCTAACCTAACCTAACCTAACCTAACCTAACCTAACCTAACCTAACCTAACCTAACCTAACCTAACCTAACCTAACCTAACCTAACCTAACCTAACCTAACCTAACCTAACCTAACCTAACCTAACCTAACCTAACCTAACCTAACCTAACCTAACCTAACCTAACCTAACCTAACCTAACCTAACCTAACCTAACCTAACCTAACCTAACCTAACCTAACCTAACCTAACCTAACCTAACCTAACCTAACCTAACCTAACCTAACCTAACCTAACCTAACCTAACCTAACCTAACCTAACCTAACCTAACCTAACCTAACCTAACCTAACCTAACCTAACCTAACCTAACCTAACCTAACCTAACCTAACCTAACCTAACCTAACCTAACCTAACCTAACCTAACCTAACCTAACCTAACCTAACCTAACCTAACCTAACCTAACCTAACCTAACCTAACCTAACCTAACCTAACCTAACCTAACCTAACCTAACCTAACCTAACCTAACCTAACCTAACCTAACCTAACCTAACCTAACCTAACCTAACCTAACCTAACCTAACCTAACCTAACCTAACCTAACCTAACCTAACCTAACCTAACCTAACCTAACCTAACCTAACCTAACCTAACCTAACCTAACCTAACCTAACCTAACCTAACCTAACCTAACCTAACCTAACCTAACCTAACCTAACCTAACCTAACCTAACCTAACCTAACCTAACCTAACCTAACCTAACCTAACCTAACCTAACCTAACCTAACCTAACCTAACCTAACCTAACCTAACCTAACCTAACCTAACCTAACCTAACCTAACCTAACCTAACCTAACCTAACCTAACCTAACCTAACCTAACCTAACCTAACCTAACCTAACCTAACCTAACCTAACCTAACCTAACCTAACCTAACCTAACCTAACCTAACCTAACCTAACCTAACCTAACCTAACCTAACCTAACCTAACCTAACCTAACCTAACCTAACCTAACCTAACCTAACCTAACCTAACCTAACCTAACCTAACCTAACCTAACCTAACCTAACCTAACCTAACCTAACCTAACCTAACCTAACCTAACCTAACCTAACCTAACCTAACCTAACCTAACCTAACCTAACCTAACCTAACCTAACCTAACCTAACCTAACCTAACCTAACCTAACCTAACCTAACCTAACCTAACCTAACCTAACCTAACCTAACCTAACCTAACCTAACCTAACCTAACCTAACCTAACCTAACCTAACCTAACCTAACCTAACCTAACCTAACCTAACCTAACCTAACCTAACCTAACCTAACCTAACCTAACCTAACCTAACCTAACCTAACCTAACCTAACCTAACCTAACCCAGTAACAGTCTGAATTCGACACATACAACATCGGCTCCGCGTAAATAAATATTTTAAAAATTATTTATTTGAGCCTCGCGTGAATAAACAGTGTCACAAGTGAAATAAGTGTCTGACTCACCAGGATTATCGTTGGCAACAACATCCATCGAGTGGTTTGGCTGCAGGAAGCCTTGGACTTTGGACCTTAATAACATCAAGGAGGTTAGTGTTTTCACTTCTACGGTTATATCATTCGTAAGGCGCTTTCAAGATCTATTCAAGAAAGTTTAAATCATTGAAATCGAGCCAAGAACAACGGAGATATAAGGTACTGAAAAATAGTGAAATAACCTCACATCGCATGGTCGTTACACGTGTGACCCACATCACAACCAGCCGTGACGTCTGTGCACCGTCGTGAAGACTCCAAAGCCGGCTCCAAGACTTCGCACCAGCTAGAAGATCAGCTCACCAGGTAAACCTCGAGGTATCTCCCGAACCGTTGGTCCTAGAACAACCGCGTTTGGACTCCTCTGAACCGGGAAACCAGGACCAACTGCTCCCTCCTACCCCCTACCCCCAACCCCCTACCCCCCAACCCCCCAACCCCCTCTCCCAACTCCAACCTCCAACATCAACCCTTAACTCATAACCCCCACTCTCAACCCCTAACCCTCAACCCCTTCCACCAACCCCTAACCCCAAACCCTCAACCCTCAACCCCCAACCCCTTACCCAAACCCCCGTTTCCCAACTAAAACTCCCAACCCGTTATCCCTTATCCCCAACCCCCAACCTCCAACCCCCAACCCCCGACCCCCAACCCCCAACCCCCGACCCCCAACCCACAACCCTCAACCCCCAACCCCCAACCCCCAAACCCTCAACCCCAAACACCAACCCTTAACCCCTTACCCAACCCCTTATCCCCAACCCTCAACCCCAACA
>OW052014.1:0-10000 GCA_932526365.1 Lobophora halterata
ACCTAACCTAACCTAACCTAACCTAACCTAACCTAACCTAACCTAACCTAACCTAACCTAACCTAACCTAACCTAACCTAACCTAACCTAACCTAACCTAACCTAACCTAACCTAACCTAACCTAACCTAACCTAACCTAACCTAACCTAACCTAACCTAACCTAACCTAACCTAACCTAACCTAACCTAACCTAACCTAACCTAACCTAACCTAACCTAACCTAACCTAACCT
The DNA here is from genome assembly GCA_932526365.1 of Lobophora halterata. NCBI lineage: Eukaryota > Metazoa > Arthropoda > Insecta > Lepidoptera > Geometridae > Lobophora > Lobophora halterata. The sequence goes on from OW052014.1 coordinate 235, forward strand.
AACCTAACCTAACCTAACCTAACCTAACCTAACCTAACCTAACCTAACCTAACCTAACCTAACCTAACCTAACCTAACCTAACCTAACCTAACCTAACCTAACCTAACCTAACCTAACCTAACCTAACCTAACCTAACCTAACCTAACCTAACCTAACCTAACCTAACCTAACCTAACCTAACCTAACCTAACCTAACCTAACCTAACCTAACCTAACCTAACCTAACCTAACCTAACCTAACCTAACCTAACCTAACCTAACCTAACCTAACCTAACCTAACCTAACCTAACCTAACCTAACCTAACCTAACCTAACCTAACCTAACCTAACCTAACCTAACCTAACCTAACCTAACCTAACCTAACCTAACCTAACCTAACCTAACCTAACCTAACCTAACCTAACCTAACCTAACCTAACCTAACCTAACCTAACCTAACCTAACCTAACCTAACCTAACCTAACCTAACCTAACCTAACCTAACCTAACCTAACCTAACCTAACCTAACCTAACCTAACCTAACCTAACCTAACCTAACCTAACCTAACCTAACCTAACCTAACCTAACCTAACCTAACCTAACCTAACCTAACCTAACCTAACCTAACCTAACCTAACCTAACCTAACCTAACCTAACCTAACCTAACCTAACCTAACCTAACCTAACCTAACCTAACCTAACCTAACCTAACCTAACCTAACCTAACCTAACCTAACCTAACCTAACCTAACCTAACCTAACCTAACCTAACCTAACCTAACCTAACCTAACCTAACCTAACCTAACCTAACCTAACCTAACCTAACCTAACCTAACCTAACCTAACCTAACCTAACCTAACCTAACCTAACCTAACCTAACCTAACCTAACCTAACCTAACCTAACCTAACCTAACCTAACCTAACCTAACCTAACCTAACCTAACCTAACCTAACCTAACCTAACCTAACCTAACCTAACCTAACCTAACCTAACCTAACCTAACCTAACCTAACCTAACCTAACCTAACCTAACCTAACCTAACCTAACCTAACCTAACCTAACCTAACCTAACCTAACCTAACCTAACCTAACCTAACCTAACCTAACCTAACCTAACCTAACCTAACCTAACCTAACCTAACCTAACCTAACCTAACCTAACCTAACCTAACCTAACCTAACCTAACCTAACCTAACCTAACCTAACCTAACCTAACCTAACCTAACCTAACCTAACCTAACCTAACCTAACCTAACCTAACCTAACCTAACCTAACCTAACCTAACCTAACCTAACCTAACCTAACCTAACCTAACCTAACCTAACCTAACCTAACCTAACCTAACCTAACCTAACCTAACCTAACCTAACCTAACCTAACCTAACCTAACCTAACCTAACCTAACCTAACCTAACCTAACCTAACCTAACCTAACCTAACCTAACCTAACCTAACCTAACCTAACCTAACCTAACCTAACCTAACCTAACCTAACCTAACCTAACCTAACCTAACCTAACCTAACCTAACCTAACCTAACCTAACCTAACCTAACCTAACCTAACCTAACCTAACCTAACCTAACCTAACCTAACCTAACCTAACCTAACCTAACCTAACCTAACCTAACCTAACCTAACCTAACCTAACCTAACCTAACCTAACCTAACCTAACCTAACCTAACCTAACCTAACCTAACCTAACCTAACCTAACCTAACCTAACCTAACCTAACCTAACCTAACCTAACCTAACCTAACCTAACCTAACCTAACCTAACCTAACCTAACCTAACCTAACCTAACCTAACCTAACCTAACCTAACCTAACCTAACCTAACCTAACCTAACCTAACCTAACCTAACCTAACCTAACCTAACCTAACCTAACCTAACCTAACCTAACCTAACCTAACCTAACCTAACCTAACCTAACCTAACCTAACCTAACCTAACCTAACCTAACCTAACCTAACCTAACCTAACCTAACCTAACCTAACCTAACCTAACCTAACCTAACCTAACCTAACCTAACCTAACCTAACCTAACCTAACCTAACCTAACCTAACCTAACCTAACCTAACCTAACCTAACCTAACCTAACCTAACCTAACCTAACCTAACCTAACCTAACCTAACCTAACCTAACCTAACCTAACCTAACCTAACCTAACCTAACCTAACCTAACCTAACCTAACCTAACCTAACCTAACCTAACCTAACCTAACCTAACCTAACCTAACCTAACCTAACCTAACCTAACCTAACCTAACCTAACCTAACCTAACCTAACCTAACCTAACCTAACCTAACCTAACCTAACCTAACCTAACCTAACCTAACCTAACCTAACCTAACCTAACCTAACCTAACCTAACCTAACCTAACCTAACCTAACCTAACCTAACCTAACCTAACCTAACCTAACCTAACCTAACCTAACCTAACCTAACCTAACCTAACCTAACCTAACCTAACCTAACCTAACCTAACCTAACCTAACCTAACCTAACCTAACCTAACCTAACCTAACCTAACCTAACCTAACCTAACCTAACCTAACCTAACCTAACCTAACCTAACCTAACCTAACCTAACCTAACCTAACCTAACCTAACCTAACCTAACCTAACCTAACCTAACCTAACCTAACCTAACCTAACCTAACCTAACCTAACCTAACCTAACCTAACCTAACCTAACCTAACCTAACCTAACCTAACCTAACCTAACCTAACCTAACCTAACCTAACCTAACCTAACCTAACCTAACCTAACCTAACCTAACCTAACCTAACCTAACCTAACCTAACCTAACCTAACCTAACCTAACCTAACCTAACCTAACCTAACCTAACCTAACCTAACCTAACCTAACCTAACCTAACCTAACCTAACCTAACCTAACCTAACCTAACCTAACCTAACCTAACCTAACCTAACCTAACCTAACCTAACCTAACCTAACCTAACCTAACCTAACCTAACCTAACCTAACCTAACCTAACCTAACCTAACCTAACCTAACCTAACCTAACCTAACCTAACCTAACCTAACCTAACCTAACCTAACCTAACCTAACCTAACCTAACCTAACCTAACCTAACCTAACCTAACCTAACCTAACCTAACCTAACCTAACCTAACCTAACCTAACCTAACCTAACCTAACCTAACCTAACCTAACCTAACCTAACCTAACCTAACCTAACCTAACCTAACCTAACCTAACCTAACCTAACCTAACCTAACCTAACCTAACCTAACCTAACCTAACCTAACCTAACCTAACCTAACCTAACCTAACCTAACCTAACCTAACCTAACCTAACCTAACCTAACCTAACCTAACCTAACCTAACCTAACCTAACCTAACCTAACCTAACCTAACCTAACCTAACCTAACCTAACCTAACCTAACCTAACCTAACCTAACCTAACCTAACCTAACCTAACCTAACCTAACCTAACCTAACCTAACCTAACCTAACCTAACCTAACCTAACCTAACCTAACCTAACCTAACCTAACCTAACCTAACCTAACCTAACCTAACCTAACCTAACCTAACCTAACCTAACCTAACCTAACCTAACCTAACCTAACCTAACCTAACCTAACCTAACCTAACCTAACCTAACCTAACCTAACCTAACCTAACCTAACCTAACCTAACCTAACCTAACCTAACCTAACCTAACCTAACCTAACCTAACCTAACCTAACCTAACCTAACCTAACCTAACCTAACCTAACCTAACCTAACCTAACCTAACCTAACCTAACCTAACCTAACCTAACCTAACCTAACCTAACCTAACCTAACCTAACCTAACCTAACCTAACCTAACCTAACCTAACCTAACCTAACCTAACCTAACCTAACCTAACCTAACCTAACCTAACCTAACCTAACCTAACCTAACCTAACCTAACCTAACCTAACCTAACCTAACCTAACCTAACCTAACCTAACCTAACCTAACCTAACCTAACCTAACCTAACCTAACCTAACCTAACCTAACCTAACCTAACCTAACCTAACCTAACCTAACCTAACCTAACCTAACCTAACCTAACCTAACCTAACCTAACCTAACCTAACCTAACCTAACCTAACCTAACCTAACCTAACCTAACCTAACCTTAATTATAATATGTTGTAGTTTGTAAGAAAACATCTTAATATTTTATTTGGATAATTTAACTCATTTTGTTCTATCCAAATCACTTGGATCATTTGAAACACAACCTTAAATTAGTATAAATTTTAAATTGTTTGTTTTAATACAACTGTACTGTAATTCATGACAAATTGCTATGTGTAACTACTTCTATTAATTAATATAAATAATGTAACTCTAAAATTGTAATCCAAATAATAAAAAATATAATAAAAAAAAATAAAAAAATATGAGGTTACTCCTCTCCCTTCCACTGCCAAATCACATAATCCAATATTTTCCCTTACTCCTTAACAAACATCTCATCTCTCCCAAACACTCCACTACTCATTCCCAAATCCTATTCCCCGGGTAGGTCTTCGAATTCCGCTGGGTCTCCCCCCTGGCTCTGCCCGGGAGAACCTTAGCAGTCCGCGGCGCGGAATCATCTTGGTTTCTAATTTTGGAACCAAGATGTTCTCGCGACGTGGAAACCAGGGTTCCCTCGGAATGGGCTTGGGGGGGGATAGGGGGATTTTGAAGACTTACCCGAATTTCCCGTCAAATTCTTCGGTGAGGGATAGGGCCGAAGTATACCATTCGCATCGGTCCTTCCCATTATCACCCTTCCTATAACCTAATTAAAAAAAAAAAAAAAAAAACCTAACCTAACCTAACCTAACCTAACCTAACCTAACCTAACCTAACCTAACCTAACCTAACCTAACCTAACCTAACCTAACCTAACCTAACCTAACCAAGTCTGCTTCCAACCGCCGTCGCGAGCGGTCGATTTTTCAATCGCTCCGCGATAATATTCATCTATTTATTTAAAAGTCTCCGACAGGTTGCAAAGTTGCTGAGGTGTACATTTTAGGGTTGCCTGGTACCCGATTTTGGTTGCCTATTACCCATTTTGGGTTGCCGGCTTGCCATTTGTCTTTGGAAAGTTGCGAACTATCCGTCCGAGTTCTCCGACAGTTTGCAAATTTGCCAAGGTGTACATTTTTGGGTTGCCTGGTACTCCTGATGGGGTTGCCTGCTTGCCATTTGTAAGTTGCGAACTATCCTTTCAAGTGTCAGTGTTCATCCTACAAAAATCCAAGGATTTGCGGAGTGTCCGTCCCAAGAAACTCAAGTGTTTATATTCCGCGATTTTAAAAGTCCCCGACAGGTTGCAAAGTTGCTGAGGTGTACATTTTATGGTTGCCTGGTACCTGATTTTGGTTGCCTATTACCCATTTTGGGTTGCCGGCTTGCCATTTGTCTTTAGAAAGTTGCGAACTATCCGTCCGAGTTCTCCGACAGTTTGCAAATTTGCCAAGGAGTACATTTTTGGGTTGCCTGGTACTCCTGATGGGGTTGCCTGCTTGCTATTTGTAAGTTGCGAACTATCCGTTCAAGTGTCAGTGTTCATCCTACAAAAATCCAAGGATTTGCGGAGTGTCTGTCCCAAGAAACTCAAGTGTTTTTATTCCGCGATTTTAAAAGTCTCCGACAGGTTACAAATTTGCCGAGGTGTACATTTAAGGGTTGCCTGGTACCCGATTTGGGTTGCCTTTAACCCATTTTGGGTTGCCGGCTTGCCATTTGTCTTTAGAAAGTTGCGAACTATCCGTTTGAGTTCTCCGACAGCTTGCAAATTTGCCAAGGTGTACATTTTAGGGTTGCCTGGTACCCCTGATAGGGTTACCTGGGTTGACTGCTTGCCATTTGTAAGTTGCGAACTATCCGTCAGAGTGTCAGCGTTCATCCTACAAAATCCAAGGATTTGCGGAGTATCCGTCCCCAATAACTCAAGTGTTTTCATGTTGTCGCTCCGCAATTAATTTCAAAGTCTCCGACAGGTTGCAAAGTTGCCGGGGTGTACATTTTAGGGTTGCTTGGTATCCGTGTTAGGGTTTCCTGCTTGCTAATTTTCTTAAGAAAGTTACAAACTATCCGTCTGAGTGTCAGAACGATTTTCTGAGTGTCCGTACCCGGAAACTCAAGTATTATTTGACCTTATGTGCCAAAGTGTTTTGTGAAGTGTCCGAAGTGTTGTCATCTGTATCCCGTGAGGGTCTTGGATCCCACCTTGTCGATACATGGCTGCTGGGTCTCCGGACTCGTAAATTGGCCTGCTGAGGACCCTTCGCAAGCTGCTGGGGTACATCCTGAGGGACTGCTTGGGCCTTGAGAATCCGTTGTGGAGACTTAAGTTGCCTATTCCCCCTTGCAAGCTGCTGGGTCCCCTCCTGAGGCTGCAGAAAACGGTTGCTTCGTCTTCTTCTTAGGTGGCAGACGACGGTTGCTGGGTCACCAGGTAAGTAATTCTTCGATATTTCATTGATTTTCTACAAGATGGTTCTCTCACACTCCCCTATTAGGGCCCCAGCCCCACCAATCTTACAAAACCAACATGAGAACGAGAATGGAGAAAGTACACCTGAAATTAGGGCAGGACAGGCTTCGCCTGAACCTAGCCCTTCCCAGGACCTGAGTGAGTCACAAACAATTCAACTCATTCACCTGGACGAAAGTCAACAAGAGCCTGAGTATTGCATGATACTCAAGTCCCGACTACTGGATTATAAAAATAAAGCCATCAAGGTTAAGCAATTAATTAACGAGGGAAAAAGCCTCACCAAGAATAACAAAGCCACTAGCACCAAGCTTCTCGAATCGCTTATAAAGAAAATCACTAAAGATGAGGAGAGTCCCCAAAATCCTTATTTACATTCCGATTCATACAAAATCAAGGGCTACCTAGATCAATTGCAACAAGAACTTGCGAAATCTATTAACACAAGCAAAGAATACTTAGGAAAGCTTATTAAGGAAGGCCCCCCAGTGGAAAGCACCAAGCCCTTCACACAACAGGCTAAAGTTGCTGCCCCACCTAAGGCCTCGCTGATTGTCTCAACTAAGAAAGCAGTTAAGAACGCAGATGAGACCAGAACTGCATGGCAAGAGTCGATCAACTTCAGAGAGGAGAACTTTGCCCCAGACCAGACTAAAGTCATAGCCACCAACAAACTTAAGATATCGTTCGACCGAGTTGAGCAAAGGGACTACGTGCTGGAGAAAATCAACAACTCCGACTGCGAGGTCACTGCTAAACCATGCACCTTACTAAATCCCATGTTCATACTGAAAGGAATCTCGAACAACACTACTTCTGAACAGCTCATAGAAATCCTTATCAAACAAAATGACATATTGAAAGAAAAACTCAGCGACAAAACTAAGGATCTTATCCTAAAATACAAGCGGAATAACAAAAATCCACACCTGTACAATGCAGTGTTTATGACAACTCCGGAAATATGGAGAACCGTCATCGAAGAGGGCAAGCTCAATGTAGACCATCAGAGGGTACATGTGGAGAATCAAATTCCGCTCCTCCAGTGCTTCAAATGCCTGCAGTTTGGCCACACCCGCAAGTGGTGCCAAAAGAATGTAGAAAACTGCTCACATTGCGCCTCTACCTCTCACGAATTCGCCAACTGCCCACACAAACAGGAAACTGCCAAACTACAATGCTTCAACTGCTCCCACTCACTTTACAGGAAAAACACAACTGACTCTCTTGCCCATAACCTCAAACACAGCGCCTCGTCTTACCGGTGCCCAATAAAACAAAAACAACTGTCTGAAGTTCGTCTCAGGACGAACTATGGCCTCTAATACACATTTATAACATACTTCCTTATAACATCGCTGCAAAACAGGAAGGTCATTTACACAAAACCATATACTATATATACATCTCAATCAGCTAATTAAAACCGTATAACAGAACCGAATTTCTAACAAAGAAGTTTTGACTTACCACGGCTTCCATAAATATTACACACCCGAGTTTAAAATTACCATTATTGGACTTATCGTATTCCATGCGTGTATGTCTCTGTATAAGCAATGACTCATCTTATTGAACACCGCTCGCGTTTTCTGCGTTCCAGAACTTATCATCTCCTTGTTACTAACAATACTTCAGCCTCAATTTTTATCTTTACACATTACTGTACTCCCAAAAATTCAATAAAACATTAAAATACTCAATAACACTAATTATACAATTGGCTTCTACTACGGCAATCAAACAATTATGTCATCTTGCTATCATATCTAATATATTATATATGACGCCATCTCAACTTATCAATAATCCTGTGAACCGGGTGGCCGGGCTGCTGGGATTCACTCCTACACCGGGTAGGAGACTTGGTCTTTGGGGTTTCAGGAAATCAGGGATCGAGTTGCTGGATAGCTAATGCTCCACACAAGGAAAGGGATCTTCTTCTTCAGGGGACCCGGGATTCCGGTTGCAGGGTTGTTGGACTTCATCCATTGGTGCGGGAATCTTGGGCCTTTGGGGGTGGGTTTCATGTAATAGGGAGATCAAGTTGCTGGGTCGCGGGGCATCTGGATAGGGATCCTGTGCCTTCGGCGGATCAGGGTTGCTGGGTTGCTGGGATTCACTCAGATGTGCATGAGTCTTAGGTTTCTGGGGATTTCGGGGGTTTTGGGAGGCTCGGGGAATTGGGCGATTCTGTTGCTGGGTTGCAGGGCTCCACAAAGATGCGGACATTGTGCCTTTGGGGAATCGGGGGATTGGGTTGCTTGATATGTGGGATTCACACAGAAGTAAGGGAGTATTTGGCCTTAGGGGAATCTGTTAGATTATTAAGTTGCTAGATTTTAAGGAACTTGTATTCATCTTATTTAGTACATTTGACTGTTCATTTTATTAATACATACATTACACCGATCCAACTGAACCATAATTATTTAAATTTTAAACCAACTTAACTAACACACTTTTATTTTGTTATATAATTATAATGATACTTTTACTATTATGATATATGGTAGATTGAAGACAAAACAAGAAATTAAGGACTGCGCACTGCACCATCACATGAGCATACACCCATGTCTGCCCCTGCGCCTCGGGAGTGTCCGATGGCCTCAGCTTCAGCCTCAAGGAGTACATCAAACATCATAACAGGCGAAAATCTCCTGCTACCACTCAAGAGCCTGAGTCACTACCGGGACTGCTGCATTAACTACCGCTGGCCCCACAGCCACCATCTTCTAAATCATGTCACCATCACTATCTCATCGTCGGCTCTTGATGTCCCCCCTTTTGACGCCTACAACTCCCGTCTAATTACGGAACACTGTCAGTGAGTGGTGGGGCCAAACTGGCACCATGATGCAGCGGAAGAAAAGTCAGTACACCGCCTCTCCCTCCAGGCTTTTACCAGAATACTCAGAATGCAAGAAGTTCACACCAAGACGATTTTGGAGACATCAATTTACTCTTAAAGAGAAGAAATACTCCTGAAATGGGCTCCCTTGAGAGATGCCTGGGGCTTGAGGACTGCTCCTGGGGCGTGGAGCGCGTTGCAAGAAACAAACTGCTCCACAAAATTGCGCATCCATCTCCAGATAATAAACACAACAGAAATCAAGATGGCTATGAAGACACCCTCCTCCTTCTACCAATTTCCTATTTTATAAAACCTTATTATTATTATCTTAGCTAACTAATATTTCACTGTTATAAAGTCTCCATTTATTTAACACAGTTGGATCGCTTTAAGAAGTACACCTT